>CAUYRH010023462.1:0-15179 GCA_963574655.1 Perodicticus potto
CTTTTAATCAACTCAATCCATTTTTACTTACATACATAGAGGAAATACCCCTTCCAAATGCTTTCTGATCTGGAATGACATTTTAATCAAAGTATTCTTTATACCAAGCAGTAATATTTTAGGGAGAAATTTCTATAGTTCTTTCAATGTTCTTATCTATTGGTACAAGGGTAATGCTGGCCTCATAGAGTAAGTTAGAAATCATTTTTTCACATCAGTTTTTTAAAGAGTTTGAGTAGAATTTATATTATTTCTTCCTTAATTGGTAAAATCCAGCAATAAAGGCATGGAGTCCTAAGCTTGATGGACACCATTTTATTACGGTTTCAATTTCATTACTCATTATTGGGTTGTTGAGGTTTTTTATTTCTTCATTGTGGAAATTTGGTAGGTTGTATGTGTCCAGAGGAATTCATTCATTTCTCCTAGGTTTTCAGTGTGTTAGTATATAATATTCCTAATAGTCTCCAGTAATTATTTATATTTCTATAGTATCAGTTGTTACATCTTTTCCATTCCTGATTTTATTTATTTGTGTCTTCTCTTTTCTTCGTAGTCTAACTAAAGTTGTGTCATTTTCATTATGTTTTCAACAAAACAACTTTTTGTTTCATTGATCTTTTCTGGGCTTTTTGGCTTCAATTCCATTTATTTCTGCTTGATCTTTATTATTTTTTTTCTTCTACTAATTTGGGTTTGCTTTATTCTTGCTGTTCTAGTTCCTTGAGGTACATAATTAGGTTATTTATTTGTCTTCCTACTTTTTTGAGGTAGGCTTTTATTGCTATAAACTTTCCTCTTAGTACTGCTCTTTCTGTATCCTATAGATTTTGGTATATTGTATTTCCATTTTCATTTGTTTCAAATTTTTTTAAATTTTCTTCTTAATTTCTTTATTGACCCATTGGTACATTCAGGAGCATATTGTTTAGTTTCCCTGTGTTTGTGTAATTTTTGAGGTTACTTTTGTTATTTATTTCTAATTTTATTCTATTGTGGGCAGAAAAGGTACTTGATATGATTTTTACTTTTTTGTATTTGTTAATACTTGTTTTGTGGTCTAGGATATGGTCTATTACCGAGAATATCCCATGTGCTGATAAAAAAATGTATATTCTACTCCATATTGGTGAAAAGCTCTATAAATGTCAGTTAGGCCTACTTAGTCTGGTATATAGTTTAACTCCAACATTTCTTTGTTAGTTTTCCATCTGGATGATCCATCCATTACTGAGAATAGGGTATTAGAGTCTCCTATGATTAGTGTATTGTAGTCTACCTCATCCTTTAGATCTATTAATGTTTGGCTTATATACATGGAAGTTCCGCTGCAGGGTGTTATATCCCTTTTTGCTAAGTTGTCTCCTTTATCATTATACACAGATAGAGGCATTCTTTGTCTCCTTTTACAACATTTAACTTATAGTCTATTTAATACAATAAAGAATTGAGTTCATTTACATTCAGCGTTATCATTGATAAATAAGGAGGAGGAAGAGACAGCAAAGATCACCTTCTCTCTTACACAAACACAGAGGAATGGCCATCTGAAGACATAGCAAGATTGTGCCATCTACAAGTTGAGACAGGCCTCATTAGAAACCAACACTGGTTACCTTGAACTTCCAGCCTCAGGTACTGTGAGAAAATCAGTTTTTGTTGTCTAAGCCACTTACTCCATGATATTCTATTATGTTAACTTATGCAGACTAGTTACAGCCTCTGATATCATTATCATCATCATTGAACATCCACAATAAATGTTTTTGGCTTGACAGAAGTTTTCATTCTTTCATTTATTTGTTCAACAAATGTATGTTCCTATTATGTGCTTGACACATTGCAGGGCACTGTGACTTGAAGAGTGAGTAAGGCAAAGTTATTGCCCTCACAAAGGTTCATTCTGGGAGGGGAGACCAAAATTAGATAAGCAACTAGCACATAACACCAGGTAGTGGTAAATGCTGTAAAGAAAAGTAAAGTAGCCTGAGGATCAAGGGAGTGACTGGAGCTGCTGTTTGATACTGAATGGTTCATGCAGGCATTATACTGAATGACAGGAGACCAGTGAGCAAAAACTGGAATGAAGTTGAAGAGACAGGCTTAGAAATAACTAGAGGAAGAACTTCCAGGCAGATGGCAGAGCATGTACAAAGGATTCAAAATGATAACATATTTGTCAAATTCAAGGACTAGCAGAGAGGCCAATGGTAGCAAGAGTTCAGAAAAGGTGGCATCCTGTGGGCCTCAGCAAGAATGCTAGTGTTTATTTTGAGAAATAGAAAAATATTAAAGGATTTGTGCAGTAAATAACTTGACTTATATTTAAAAGAGTCACTTTTGGCTGCTTTAAGAGGGGTATAGGCTAGGAGGGAGGCAGGGGAGGAGGGAAGGATCAAGTGGGAAGTTGGCAGTTTATTGCAATAGACCATAAGACAGAGATCTGTGGGCAGGTCTAGGGCAGTCACTTTAGGATAGTGAGAAGAACAGATTCTAGATATATCAATATTTTTAAGAAGGAGAATCGGGTACTGGATCAAATATGGAATATAATGTAAAGAAAGAAGCCAGGGATAATCTCAGGGATGTGATGTGGATGGAGCAGAAAGGGCCCTTGCAATCTAACAAAAGCATCTGGATTTTTATTTTTTATCCTGCTTATAACCATGACCCCTCTGTGTGTTGGATGATAAATCTTTAAAGTGGGATTAACCACACCTGCCTTGTCTTTAAGACCTATGTGAAGATCAAATCAAACTCAAAAGGCTGCAGCAACACAGACCATCAAAGGTTATCCTTTATTCATCCCCAAACACAGAACCTCTGTGAACTGCTATTGCTGCCTCACTCTCCACCTGGTCATTCCCCAGGATGCAGCGATGCACTAAGTCATAAACAATACTGACACAGAAACCATTGCTCTTTCTGGCAGTGGACAGTATGTGGCATGCTATGAGTGATGAACCAAGTTCATGTAGCTCAGGAGAGTGAGTCCCTCACTGTCCTGTCCCTCACTGTCCTGAAAGCCACCAAGGAAGAAGATCAGAGACTTTCCAGGGACATTGATCCTACCTGTAGCTGCCCCTTGCAAAATGGCCATAGCACAGAGTGCTGTGCTGATTCATTGTTGTGTGCCCCTGAACTGTAGGGCAAGAAGTTTTGGCACTCCAGGGGAAATTTTGATTTCAGTTGCAGTAAAGCAGAAATGGTCCCCTGCGTTCCCTGTCCCTGTTTTATTTTCTTCATACCCCTATCACCAACTGACACACAGTAGGTTTTATTTATTTGTTAGCTGTCTATCACTCTCACCTGTAAAATATAAGCCCCTTGAGAACAGGGACCTCTCTGTCTTTCTGTCTACTGCTCCATCCTAAATGACTGAAAAAGGACCTGACATTCAGTAGAGACATAATAAATGTTTGTTGGATTAATTGATGGATAGTTTTTTGAAAAGATCTTAGCCATTTTTGGAGATCACATTCAAGATTTTATTTCTTTTATAAAAATGTACATTCAAACATTTTGGCACACAAATTCAGGAAGAGTACAAACACTCTGAAATCCATCCACAAATCCATTCCCTCAATTAAAAATTCATAGGATAATAGAGAAAACCTGAGTCAACATCCCCAAATCTTAGACTCTAATCCAGCTTCACCAATTCCTTGCTTTATAGCTTTGAACAAGTCATTCCCACAATCTGGACCTCACTTACCTAATCTATAAAATGTCAAGAATGTATAAGGTGATTTATAATGTCTCTTTTAGACCTAACATTGTCAATTCTCTACAGTTATAGAAGCAAAATTCTCTAATCCAAATTATTCACTGTGCAAATGGAAAAATTGAGTCTCTGAGGAAAGAAGTACTAGCTATTGCCCCCAGAATGACACTTGTTTTGATCTAGAATTTTTCCCATTACCCAAGACCATGTGTCTTCCTGCTCTTCCATTGATAAGATGTGGCTTCCAGTTCAAAGCTTAGTCAATCAAGTTTTTTTATTGATTTGACCCAATTCTGGATCCATGGAAAGTTAGTCTCCTATGGTTGATCGGGGAGAAAAGGAAAGGCACAGCAATCTCCTTCTCACCCAAAAGAGGCTCCTATCTTTATTATCCCATTTTGTTGTAAAGGTGTATTTCCTTGTCAAAGAGGCTCATGCATGTATGAATTTAAGGTGGAAAAGGCTGGATTTATATAGAAGAAATTATTTTCAAGTAGGGAAAATTCAAGAGTCAATGCCTGGAGAGTGCCCAGTTCATAGGAAGTACTCAATTGTTTGAGGGAAGGATAACAAAAAACGTGCACTAGATCATCTACTAATGATCTAACGTTGTTGTTTCTACACCTAACTTTCAGAATCTAGGAAGACCAGAGCATGGGGAAGATACTTTCTATACCTTTCACTTTCCACTCTCCCCATATTTTCTGTCTGCCATCTCCCCTACTTAAGACACTGGAAGCCTGGACCACAATCAGCCTGTCTGATTTCCTGTATGGATCTGATACTAATGATCCAGCCCAGCCTGCATAAAGTACTTTGTCCCTCTACCAACAGGGAGGAAGTGGCCTCTTCTCCATTCTCTTCTCTTTCCAAATAATAATAACCATGGTAAAAGGCACTGAAGTAACTTTCTGTAATTGTATTCAAAGAGAATAATTGAAAAAGAAGGATCTGTTTTCATACCCAGGTAACAGTGGGGGCAGGGAGTTACATGGGAAGATGCAATAGCTTTGTTATTGCATTAGTTTCCTGTGGCTGCTATAACTAATTACCAAAATTGGTGGCTTAAAACAATGAAAATGTATTTCTTTCACAGTTCTAGAGATCAGACATTTGAAATCAGCTTCACTAAGCTGAATTCAATGTTGCAAGACCACCTTCCTCTGGAGGCTCTAGGGGACAAACTGTTCCTTGCCTTCGTCAGCCCCCAGTGGCTGCTGCCATTCCTTGGCTTGTGTTTGTGTCACTCCAGACTTTGCCTCAGTGGCCATATAGCCTTCTTCTCTTCTGTGTGTTGAAATTTCCTCTGCCTGACTCTTATAAGGACACTGGTAAATGAATTGAGGGACACCCAGATATCTCAGACTGTTCTTACATAAAGATTCTTAATCACATCTACAAAGCCTCACCACCACCACCACCCAAATAAGGTAACATCTGCAAACTCTAGAAATTGGGATATAGACATATCTTTGGGGGAGGACGACACTTTTTAACCCAGCACAGTTACATTCAGTGATCCTCACCCAGGACAGATCTCCTAAACAGTAACACTCCTGTCCCCACTGTTACCTGGATATGAAAACAGATCCTTCTTTTTCAATTATTCTCTTTGAATATAATTACAGAAAGTTACTTCAATGCTTTTTACCATGGTTATTATTATTAGGAAGGAGGCTAAATAAGAGCAGAGAATGGAGAAGAGGCCACTTCCTCCCTGTTGGTAGAGGGACAAACTATTTTATGCAGGCTGGGCTGGATCATTAGTATCAGACCCATAGACAGGTTGTCAGACAGGCTGGGTAAATGATAGCTAAAATAAAGTTTGTGAATAGAGCATAGCAGGAAAAGCATGAGCCATTTTCCTCAGGGTTCAAGGTAAGAGGTCCAAAAAGACATTGGGAAAAAACAGAAATAGAAAGGTGGTAAAGGGCTTTCGAGCTAATTTTTAGAGACTTCAGTGGCTTCGCATGATGTATCCAGTTAGTTCTGCATTGTCAACACCTCTTTACATCAAGGAACCCAAATCTTAGACCAGGCTCATTCCCTGGGAGGACAAGTGGCCAGTGCGGGGCCAGCCTTACCTGAATGCCCTGGCTGCCAGCTTCCAGTGGGAACCCGCCAAGCTGCCCAGCATTTGCCTCTCAGGACACAGAATAGAGAAAAGAAGCACTAGGGAATATGCCTTTTAGTCTGCCTTGACAGCACTGTTAGTTGCCTGGAAGTGAGAACTGTATAAAAGAAATTACAGATGAAATAAAAAAAATCTTCAAAGCCAAAAGGTACCCCATATTTGTGGCCTTGCATTAAATGCACTGCATTTGCTGTGCAGATTACCATAATTGGCTAAGAAATCACACAGCTGGGGCTTTCACTCAGCCCAGGGAGATGGAAATGACTTGTAGTCCTTATAAACACAGAAGTTTTTCATGCTTCTCCCCAGGGTAACCTGAGTGTTTGCTCCCACACAGAGCACATGACTGCCCCAATTTGTTCTTTTTTGCATTCCTCAGGAGACAGGACACCCCTGGAAAATATGCTTCTCTTATAAAAGCCACATGTGTCTTCCTGCTGGCCTCCTCCAAAGACTTCTTACCACTTTCTCTCTCTCAGCTGTCTGCTCCTCTGAATCACACTACCAATAGCCAACAAGGCCCACACCATTTTGTCTCTGAGTTACTGAAATAAATTTCTCATTGATCTCCCTTCTCCTCTCCCACCCTCTCCCATCGTGCACAACCTGCAGTTATATATCAGTCTCATCATATGGCAACGCCCTATGGAGGACCCCCATTGCCAACTATCACAGTTATGGGGTAGTGAACAATAGCTGTCAGGCCTGTCTCTAAGTATCAAAATGTGAGAAACACTTATGCTGGTGAAGATTGCAAACAATGTACTGATTTTTCATATTAGACCAAATTCAAAGACATACTTATAATAAAATTAAGTGATTGACTCATCTTTTTTTTTTTTTTAATTGTTTCAATTTGGCCAGGGCCAGGTTTGAACCTGCCACCCTCTGTATATGGGGCTGACGCCCTACCCATTGAGCCACAGGCACCGCCTTCATTGACTCATCTTGATACACTTTCTCAAGTTAGAGAAAAATTGTTGAGTTTTTAGCCAGAAAAATGGAATTTCATGGCTATGAATAAGCCATGACTCTTGGCTTCCTATTTGTACGAAGGTAATTATAAATTACTAGAATGTTATAAATTTGATTTTACATTGATTTTCATTTTTTGGAGTTTCACTCACATAGTAAACTCAAGTATTTCAGAGGTTTTACTCACATAGCATATATAGGTGCACCATGTATATATTAAGTTTCTGTTTGTTATTTTATCTGTAACAACAGTTTGAAGAACTTTCCCCTACTTTAAATAGTAAGTTTGGGATAGTAAGTGGAGGAAAGAAAGAAGTCCAAAACAATTTAGATAAATGTTAATTTGCTGAAAGCCCCCACAGTAAATGCTCAGAGGGGACTATCATCCATGTGAAGCTGCCAGTAATAGAGAAAATTCACTACAGCTTTAAAGAGGAGCCTCAAATCACAAGTCAGAAGGTCATCATAAGGCAGGGATAGACATAATTTAGTTGCTTCTCATGTCAGCAAATCTACATAGCAGGCTCAACACAAGATTTATGATGTTTCAATAGCTAACAAATCTCCTGAACATGCCAAGAAGGTCAGCTAATTTCTAATAAGGAAAACATCAGAGACAACTGAGAAAAGAGAGAGCAATTTATTTTCCTCTTCATTTAACATACATAAGAACACTATCAGAAATATCCAGCCTCAGCAAAGCTATCATTGCATCAAATGCAAAGCAATGATGGAAATAAAATTTACAATAATACATACACTTTAAGGATATATCAAAATTGGTAAATTCTGTAGATTTTATTATTTAACAACATAATATAACAGAATTTATATATTGCCTATTCTTTTATAGAACATTCTTGCTTTTATGGAAGTAGAATATGAAAAACCAAAAGTCTATTTCTAAGATAAAATTTAATTATAAAATGATAAAATTAGTCGATTTTTCTTTTTCTTTCTTTTTTTTTATTAAATGTTTCACGAACTTTAAGTAGTTCATTTTCTTGCTTGGATGCTTGTTAAATTCTTTCGTTAATACCAAAAGATACTATGTTACTTAAAGTCTTTAGTTCCCTGAAAAACTAGTACCCAGTTTTTGTCTGCTGGTAGAGGATGAGTTGAGGGGCATATCAAAGTCTATACATGCTTATGACAGTGTGTTATACATGTAAATATCAAAAGTCATATATATTATCTCATCAAATAAAATAGTAAAGAACTGCTGATTGGTTTTTCACTGCCAAGTCTCAATCACTCTTTTCAGTCTTAGTGTCCCTATTCACTAACTGGCACCATTGCATCATCCAAATTGCTCACTGCCCATAGAAAGCACCTTGTTCCTTTCATCTCTGGCTTTGTACCTGGCTCTCCTCCACCTGGAAAGTCCTTCCTATTCCCCTTTATACCTACATGAGGCCCTGCCTTTCCCACGAAGCCTCCCCTGGCACCAATCCCCCTCCTTTACTATGCATAAAGGGGAGGCAGGAGGAGAAAGCATATTTAAAATGCTGGGCCACTCCTTCAGGAGTCTAACTCAGTAGGTCTTGAAGTCCAGGTCTTCATCTTAATACCTCAATAGGTCTGAGGGGAGTGAAGGTGGTTCACAAAATATTTAAGAGATACTGCAGTGATTTCACTGATGATCTTGCTCTCTAATGAACACTTAGAAACATCCACTCAATTAAACCTCATTCTATCTAGTACTATATTGTGGCCCCAACTGAATTATCTCCCTCCTTTGAATCTGCCAGGACATGAAACGTGTACAGAAAACATAATATGATATCGATGGATACTCTACATGACCTAACACACCAAACCTGATAGACACCTTCAGGCTTGGAATCTCCTCTTCCCACACGCCAAGACATGCCTTCTCCCTTCCTCATGCTCTGAGCATAGTTCATTCCCACTGCAGATTCTCATAGAAGCTCTGCAGCTAGCATATAAAGGAGACAGACCACTCAGCTAGAGAAAGCTGAGGATAGATTTAATGATAATGGCACTCTGATGGCTGAATGTTAACGTCCAGTTGATTTCCCTAAAGGTAGAACACACAAAAAGGTACTACATTTTCCAGAAAGGGTAATTTAGATTAAATATATGAAACACATCTCCAACTAGAATGCTATTTAGGCTAGAATGGGATGTGGAGGCACATTCTGTCTCTGGAGGCTCAGAGAGTATTAGAGCTGGGAGGAAACATAGCAGTCTATCCATATGTGCACAGCAGCCTTCTCGCTATTGGGGAAAACGTGTATGTCTCTTGCTATCTCAGGCTAGCTTCTGTCCAAGTGTCCTGGAACTACTACCATCTTTGACTTTTGGGACTTTGCCCATCAGAAATGCCCTTGTTCATGCTTTTAAAAAATTAAGTGAATTTTCTTAGTAAGAAAAACATACAAAAATTTTTTTTCTGACAGAAGTCAGCAGTCTTCTTCCAGCTCCTGTAAGGATGGAAAGGGACAGCCTAACCACAAAGCCACTCGGGGGAAGTTGAGCTGAAAGATGGTCCACAAGATAGCAAACATGACCTGGATCAAGCTGAAACTATAATTTCTAGTTTAAACAAACCCACAAATTATCTTTTTAAAAAAGTACAAATCAATGACTGGGCAATTGTGAATTGAACTGCAATAAACATTAAGTGTCCATCAACTCATGAATGGATTAACAAACTGTGGCATATGCATGCCATGGAGTACTATTCAGCCATAAGAAAAGATGGAAACCTTAAATCTTTTTTTTTTTTTTTTTTTTTTTGCAGTTTTTGGCCAGGGCTGGGTTTGAACCCACCACCTCTGGCATATGGGGCTGGTGCCCTAGTCCGTTGAGCCACAGGCGCTGCCCCTTAGATCTTTTATGTGTATCTGGATGAAAGTGAAACACATTCTCCTTGATAAAGTTTTGGAAGAATGCAGAAAAAATATCCAATGTACTCAATGCTAACATGAAATCAGTGTATAGACAACTACATGCCCAAACAAATGATGAAATACAATTATAGCCTACCAAGGAAGACAGGAAAAGAGGGAGAAGGAAGGGGGAGGTGGGAGGGTGACTAACAGGAAGAAGGACGGCATTTGGCGTAATCTCACCTAATATGCACAATGTGTGTTCAGCACACCCCCTGGGTGAAGGGCTCAACTACAACTTGAACCTTATAATTAAATACAACGTAACCTAAAAATTTGTACCCTCATATTAATATGAAACAAAAAAAAATTCTTGCAAAATAAAAAGTGCAAATCCATGGCTGAAATAATAAAAAAAAAACAAAGGCACAAAGATAAAACATCTAAAACCCAACCATCCAAAGATAAAGTTAGACTATGCCTTTTCATTATTTGTTCTGCATAATGTAAATATTTATAGGTTTTATGAAATGAAACTAATATTCCATCAAGAGCCTTGATATTTTTGAATTTTGGCATTACAGCATGAATATTTTCTTACCAATATATGTCCTTTTCCAAATCAATTATTAATGACTATAATCAATTATTAATGACATTGGTCAGCAATGAATGACCATAATTATTTACCTCATCTATATTGTTGACCTTAACCCCATTTCAAATTTCTTATTGTTCTAAAATTCCTTTTTTTCATGAGTAACATCTCTAAATGTTTCCTTAGGACAAACTTGTAACAGTGACATTGCAGGGTTAAGAGAAGTGCCTTTTTAAAGGCTTTTGGCATACCTTATCTTGCTCAATTTCCTCTCAGTATACCACAGGTACAGTCAGTCTTCCAGAATGCTTGTTTGGAAAGGTCAGTGTGTTGCAATATGATCAATATATTATGGAAGAATTTGAAGGTAATGAAAGATTCACATTTGTTTATATTTAAATTCCTCTACAAAAAACATTAGGTGGATGAAGAAAACTGCATCCCGCTTGATGGAGCCATGTAGGAATACACAAAATGCACACACAAACTTACTTCAAACATCTACCAGTTATCTCAGTTTTTCAGGTGCATTATAACCCATTCATGTTGGGTGTTTCAACTTTCTCTAATTTCCAATAACCCTCCTTCAACTGAACAATAACTCACAAGTTGCAATCTTTCCCATGTCCACTTCCATGAGCAAAACTTCAAAAACTATGCTACCATTTTTGTGAGGTTCTGATCTTCTTTTTTAACATGTCAGTGATGAATTTTCAAGTGTTATACCCCTAACTTTGCTTTTCCCTTAAGCCCTATGTTGTTTATTGTATAATTTTGTACAGCACAGTGATTTTTAGGAATACCTATGTCACATTATAACAGAACTGATTGTATGGGAAATTTAGCATATCTGAAACAACCTTGATTTGTAATTATCTCACAACCTCTTCTTTTTTCCATGTCATCTCAGAAAATGCTATCAACATCTACTCTGTTACCAAGTGAGAAACCCAGGAATCACCCTCTTTGCACCATGATCAGCAGCAGAAACAACCAATTTCTTTCACTTTGTGCTTATCATATGACAGAGTGCTGAGTGTTATTCTCCTTGATTTGTCTTGATTTTATTTCCAAATGATTCCTTTGATTCACTTCACGTTTTCCATTCCCATTTCCTTAGGTTCATTTCTGTTTTCCATTCCCATTTCCTTAGGTTCATATCATGTTTTCTATTCCAATTTCATTTATTCTGGCAGGTTCTCATTTGCTAACTGTGTGGACTATTGGGGTATCCACCAACAGACACCAAATTCTTTCTGCTTTAATGCTTCTCTTATGCTGAATGGAATGACCTTCTTCCTGTATATACATGATCATGGATCTTGAGGCAGCAGCTCAAATGTAAGCACCCCCTTGTCAACTCTTCTTTGATTTCCTTAGACAGCTAGTTGTTGCTTATCTTTGCCCTCACAGCACCATTTTCTTTCAAAATAATTTAAGTAAAAAATATTTTAAATGATGGCCAGCTTTTATTTACATGGCTAGCTTTGAATTAGTTCACCTTAATCATGGGAAACATGAACCCCCAACTCTCAATCAATTCTGGGATTTTGATAAAACTCGGTGTCTTACCACATAGGCTTCTTCTGGTCTTGCATCTCCACCCAGCCAGTATAACTATCGTACTAAATTTTCATGTTTAACCTGACTTTGCTTGCCTTTTTTATTGTTTCATTGCATCTGTAATCATTTCTAAAATGATTTATTTTTATTTATTTATTTATTTATTTATTTATTTTTTTGTAGAGACAGAGTCTCATTTTATCGCCCTCGGTAGAGTGCCGTGGCATCACACAGCTCACAGCAACCTCCAGCTCCTGGGCTTAAGCGATTCTCTTGCCTCAGCCTCCCAAGTAGCTGGGACTACAGGCACCCACCATATTGCCCAGCTATTTTTCTGTTTTGTAGTTCAGCCAAGGTCGGGTTTGAACCCACCACCTTTGGCATATGGGGCCGGTGCCCTACTCCATGAGCCACAGACAACTCCCTGATTTATTTTTATTTGGACTAGTTTTAACATCCTAAGAAGAGTATCATGTTGTATGTGATTATTTAGAACATTGTTTACTTCATGTAGTATTTTAAGGTTCATTTGCATTGTTTATGTCACCCTAACTCATTTCTTTCATCTACCAAATATGTCTATCATAACAAGCTTATTACATGAGTAGCTCAGATCTTCTATAACTTTGCTGATATTTTTGTCACCTTATCAATAATCAACAGAGAATGAAATTAAAACCTCTTGTGAAAATGGCATATTTATCAATATCTCCTTGAAATTTGACCAATTTTTAAATCAAATTCTTTGAAACAACTGTGTTACATTTAAGCCATTATCTCTTTTGTTGAATTAACTCTTTTATCAGTATATAGTGATCTTCTCCATCCCTAATAGATATTTCTCTTTTTATTCTTTAATTTTATAATATTTAAAATATAACATAATTTTTTTTGAGACAGAGTCTCCCTCTGATGTCCCAGGCTAGAGAGCCATAACATCAGTCTAGCTAATAGCAATCTCAACTCCTGTGCTCCTGCCTCAGCCTCTAGATTACAGGAGCCACTACAACAACAGGTTGTTTTTCTATTTTTAGTAGAAATGGGGTCTCGCTGTTGCTCAGGCTGATCTCAAACTCCTGAGCTCAAGGGATCCTCCTGCCTCAGCCTCCCAGAATGCTAAGATTACATGTATGAGCCACCACAGCTGGCCTATAACATGTTTTTATATAATAATGTCTATTACTATGTGAAGGCTGATATTAATATAACAATATAGCATCCTTTGGTTAGTCATTGTATGATACGTCTTTTTAAAATTTATTCTTTTACTTTCAACCTGTGTATGTTAATATGGTTTACATGTATTTCCTGTGAACAGCATATATGTGGATTTTTAAAATCCAGTCTGCCCATCTTTATACAAGAAGTTTATTCCATTTACATTAATCATAATATTTCTTTGTGTCTCTTTTTCCATACTTCTTTTTAATTTTATTGTGCTTTTTATTTTGAATTTAATATGTAATAAGAAATTTAGCATATTCGCACTCTATTTGATCTTGCCTCCACAAGTCCATCATAATTGATAGTATATGGACTTTCTAAGCTAGTAGGACACATTCTTTTCCCATTCTTTCTTTATCTCTTTTGAAACATATTTTAAAATGCTTGATCGTCTTCTTGTATCAGCATTCTATTGTAAATCAGTCTGGTATTAATTCTTTTGTATCTAATTTCTTCTTCTTTGGAAACTTTCACAATTTTTCTGTCTTGATATTCTTAAACATCACTATAATATTCCTAGGTGCAGAACTCTTCAAGTTTTTCCTTTGGTGTTCCATTAGCTGTTTCAATATAAGATATTTTATCTTTTTTTAATTGGAATTTTTATGAAGATGGCTTTAGATTCACATACAATTATAAGAAACAATGCAAAAAAGATCCTGTATACTTTTATCAGGTCCCCCCAAAGAAATGATACAAATCATTTCTGCTTGGTTATTTTTAGGATTACTTGTTCTTAAATGTTTTTATTTATTTATTTTTTGCAGGTTTTGGCTAGGGCCGGCTTAGAACCAGCCACCTCCAGCATATGGGGCTGGCGCCCTACTCCTTGAACCACAGGCGCCTCCCAGGATTACTTGTTCTTATTTTATAATTTTAACATTGTCAATCTTTTTAGGTTAATTTCAGATTCTTTTTTTTTTAAATACATGTATTTTATTATTCTTCATTACATTATTTCCTCCCCCCAACCCCAGTGGTAAGACAGAATTTATTTACAGAAAAGAATACAGAAAACACTAAAGCTCCTGGTAGAGGGAGATAATGTAAGTGGGGAGAGAGAAGCTCTCTCCGTTCCTCTCCTGGTCTTTCCCCATCTCCTTCTTTAGGCCTTTAGTCTCAGGGTATATATAGGTGTATGGGTTCCTTGGCCAGGAAACAAATGAATACAGTCCCTTCCGCCAGGGGCAAAGTGAATGAATGTATCAATGAATGGATACAGTCCATTCATGGAATTGAGGCCTAGGAAATTCACAAGAAATTGACCTAGGCATAGGAAATGGGGGTTCCACTTTTAGTCCTAAGTGTAAAGTGAAGGAGACACCAAGGCACAGGTGTCTCCTCGGCAGTTGTCCAGTCTTTTTGGCTATTGGAGCCTCTGGTGGGGGTTGGAGGTCCCCCTCCTTGCCTGTCATCCAGCCCGCTGGCTCTTCAGCTGGCTGCCGCAGCACCAACACTACCAAGGAGGAGGCAGCAGGTCTGCCAGCTCCGCTGACCTGGCTAGGGCACCAAATGTCCTGCATCAATTCTCCCTCTCAGAGTAGAAACTCTAACTGCTGTTAGGGAAAAGGGGCAAAGACCCAATCTAACTGCTTCCTGCTGAATCGGGCGATGATAGAAGGGGGCAGTTAGTGTTTCACTGGAGGGAGAGTAAAACAGGGGTTCATGGACTGGAACCATCTTTATTGCGTGTGGCTTGATGACATTTCTGGAAAACCTAAATCTGATTAGTGTAATCAGTAATAGGCAAAGGTAGAACAGCATCAGAAGCACTTATTCAGTGATGCTGAAAGAAAGACATATTAGGATTTTTCTTGCTGTTTCCTAAATAATAACTTCAAACTTCCTTTTGGTTCACAAGGGTAGGTGGTCTGTGGTTGGCTGTCTTCATTGCCTGCCTCCGTAGAAGATGGAGGGTTCCAGGACTTTACTCGTGAATGATGTATGCAGTAATTGACTCCTATAACTTTAACAGTAGAAGAAGACAAGATAACAGGAAAGGGGACTTCCCAAGTTGGGGTCAGGGAAGGTGAATTAGAGGGAAGAGTTTTGATCATGACTAGATCTCCAGGAGGGAAAAGTTCCTGTTTTAGTTAATATGTCCCT
>CAUYRH010023463.1:0-10735 GCA_963574655.1 Perodicticus potto
TCTATTTGCTTTGGTTGTTGTCTCCTTTGCTGTACAGAAGCTTCTGAGTTTAATTAAGTCCCATTTGTTTATTTTCATTGTTGTTGCAATTGCCATGGCAGTCTTCTTCATGAAGTCTTTCCCCAGGCCGATATCTTCCAGTGTTTTTCCTGTGCTTTCTTTCAGGATTTTTATTATGTCATGCCTTAAATTTGTGGTCAAGATGGCATGGTACTGGCACAAAAATAGAGACATAGACATTTGGAATCGTATAGAAACCCAGGAAATGAAACTAACAACTTACAACCACCTAATCTTCTATAAACCAATAAAGAACATACCTTGGGGGAAAGACTCCCTATTCAATAAATGGTGATGGGAAAACTGGACATCCACATGTAAAAGACTGAAACTGGACCCTCACCTTTCTCCACTCACAAAAATTGATTCAAGTTGGATAAAGGACTTAAATTTAAGGCAAGATTTCTTCTTCCTAAGTCAGGCTTGGCAGGTTGCATGTTTCCAAAAAATTATCCACTTCCTCTATGATTCCATTTGTCAGAGTGGTTGTCTGTGTAGTATTCTTGATGAAATTTTGTATTTCTGTGATATCCGTAGTCTTACCTCCTTTCAAGTTTCTGATTGAGCTTTTTAAGTCCTTTTTCTTTTCTTTTCTTTTCTTTTTTTAATATATATACATGTGTTTGTTTGGTTTCCAATTTTTGCCTTCACAAAATCAGAAAGGCTTAACATTTAATACCAATAACAATGTTTAAGTTAAGGACTAGAAACAAAAACCTCGTAAAGAATGAACAAAGAGAGTGGTGCCTGTGGCTCAGCAAGTAGGGTGCCAGCCCCATACACTGAGGGTGGTGGGTTCAAACCCAGCTCCGGCCAAACTGTAACAAAAAAATAGCCGGGCGTTGTGGTGGGCGCCTGTAGTCCCAGCTTCTCGGGAGGCTGAGGTAAGAGAATCACCTAAGCCCAGGAGTTGGAGGTTGCTGTGAGCTGTGACTCCATGGCACTCTACCGAGGGTACTAAAGTGAGACTCTGTCTGTAAAAAAAAAAAATGAACACAGATTAATACATTCAGAAAAGAAATCAGACTATTGCTGCAATGAAATATTGAGCAATAATGATAATAATAAAGCAAAAAATGTAACATTCACATTGTCAAATAAGAGTATGTCTATTATAGAATGCTTTGACTCTGAGGCTCAGTACGGAGTCATCAGTTAACTTCTTTTTTTTTTCCGAAGTCTCAAAAAATAGACAACTAATATTTATAAATAAAAGCAAAAATAATTTTGAAAAACAGAACATGCCAAATCTTACAGACAACAGAGAAAGAAGAAATACTTCAAAATCATTCTACTTCATCTGGATACACTTGATATTAAAATTGGAAAAAATATAACATTATAAAGAGAAATTACAAACATATTTCACTTATAAATGAGGACACAATATCCTAAACAACATATTAATAAGTTGATAAAAGAAAAGAAAATAGTGACTAATTCTTACATAAATTGGATTTAATTTTGACTAAAGTACTTTACTTAAACATTAATTTTTAATTGAACTTGTTAATATGTTGTTTAAGTCCCTTTTCTTCTATTTCATATAAATATAGCTAGTGGTCTATCTAATTCGTTTATCCTTTTGAAGAAGCAAATTTTTGTTTCATTTATCCTTTGTATTTTTCACTTGTTTGTTTTGATTTCATTCAGTTCTGTTTTCAGCTTTTTTGTTTCTTTTTTCTTGATAGCTTTAAGTTTGGTTTGTTTCTTCTTTTTCAAGTTCCCTCAGATGTAATAACAGGTTGTTAATTTGTGATTTCTCTGCCTTTTGTTATATAGATATTTATAGCTATAAACTCTCTCTTTATGACTGATTTTGCTATATCCAGTAGATTTAATAACTTATGTCTTCTTTGTTGTTCAATTTTAGGAATGTTTTGATTTCCATAGTAATTTCATTATTGAATCATGGTCTGTTCCATAGTAGTCTGTTTAATTTTCATGACTTTGTGTAGATTTTAATCTTTACTTTGGAATTGATTTCTAGTATTATTCCATGGTGGTCTGAGTAAATATGTAGTACGATTTTGATTTTATTTTTAACTGAGACTTATTTTTTGGCCTAAGAAAAGCTCAATCTTGGAGAATGTCGCATATGCTGATGAGAAGAATGTATATTCATTGGTTTAAGTTGAATGTTCTCTAAATGTCTGTTGAGCACATTAGTTCTAGAGTCCTTTGTAAGTCCAGCATTTCTTTATTGATTTTCTCCTTCAGTGATATTTCTACCTTGTTAGAGGGATTATGAAATCCCCAGGAATTTTGATACTACTGTTTAGTCATTTCCTTTGTTCTTAGTATCGTTTGCTTTGTGAATCTTGGGACTTGTGCTAGATTCATATAAATTTAGTTATGTCTTCTTGTAGAATTACTCCCTGTATGATTATACAATGACAATCTTTATCTTTCTGTCACTTTCTTTCAAGTTTATTCTATCTGATATGAGAATGATTACATTTGCTTACTTTCAATTTGCTTTTGCATGTAATATTTTTGCCATCCCTTTGACTTTAGTCTGTGTGATTTCTTCAAAGTTAGATGGAAACAGTATATATTTGTATAGTGTCTTTTCACTCTTTTAGCCGTTCAGTGTCTTTAATTGGGGCATGAAGATCATTCGTGCTCAGTGTTAGTATTGATATTTGGAATATACTTTTGTTCATCGCGTTGGTGATACCTTCTTGAATTCTTCTCCTATACAATTGTTTTATTAGAACTTTAAGCTTCAACTTTCAAATGTCTTTTACACAGATATCTATTGTCCTGTTTGTTAAATATAAGTTCTAAGTATTTTCTGAAGGGCAAGTCTAGTACTGACAAATTTCCTTAGTGATTGCTTGCCTAGGAAATATTTCATTTCTTCATAATTTATGAAACACAGTTTTGTAGAACAGAAAGTAGTGGCTGGCAATTGTTCTATTTAAGAAGACTAAAACTGGCTCCAATCCCTTCTGGCTTGTAGGTTCTCTGCTGAGAGTTTGCTGTGCTATTAACCTGATGAATTTTCCTTTGAAGGTTAGTTGTTGCTTTCATCTTTCTACTTAGTGAATTTTGTCTTTCAATTTGATATTGGCAAGTTAAATGATTATGTGTCCTATTTGCTATGTTGCCTGGGTGTTAAATGATCATCTAGTATTTGGGTATCTGAATCTCCATTGATAACTAGGAAATTTTTCATGTATTCCCTTGAATAGGTTTTCTGTGTATTATGCTTTTTCTTCTTCCTCATGGAAACCTGTAATTCATACAGGTTTAATTTGCGTCACACACTTCCATATTTCTCTGAGTTATTGTTGATTCTTCTTTATTCTTTTGTCTGTATCTTGAATTGTCTTCATTTGACAGCCTTCTCTTTGAACGCTGTGGTTCTTTCTTGTGCTTGGTCTAATCTGTTGCTGAAGTTTTCTGCTTTATTTTGAAATTTCCTAAATGATTCTTTCATTTTTAAAGTTCTGTTTTATCCTTTATGTTTTCTAGCTGTTTAGTGACCTTTTCATTTGTTTTTTTATTGATGTCCTGAAACATTTGTATAGCTTCTTTGTGTTGGTTTTCAACTTTCTCTTCAATCCCATTCATTTATTTTCCATCAATACTCAGTACTCCATTTATTACATCTTGAGAATTTATTTTTGGTTGAGATCTATCATTGTTTATCAGCTGTGATCACTTGAGGGTGTGTACTAGCTTGGCTTTATGTTCCCAGAGATGTTTTGCTATTTTCTGTCTGAAAACTTTTCTTTCAGCTCAGAGCAGATAAGTTTGAATTGTATCTGTTCCCTTTTCTGTGTACTGTCCTACTTAGGGAGAAAAATGAGAGCTCCCTAGTTGGCATTTTTCCTTACTGTGCCCACTCTCCAGTGAAGTATATCTGGAAAAACTCCAGCCATTCTCCTCATCAGTCCAGAGGTCTCTGGTAGGATTGGCGGGCTCCTCACCACTCAGGTTATAGGGCACACAGAGGGATCATGGGTTCCAACATTCTCTCCTCTTACTCTTCCTCACATGTATTCCCTAGGCACCTTCTAATCTTGCTGAGCATACCAATCCATCACCTTCTCCTTCACTCTGAATGCCTCCCTACACTTGGCTGATGATTCACAATGCTCTTTTTAAGAATGCTAATGTGTACATGGGCACCCACCTGAAACTTTTGATAGTCTCTTTGAGAGCACCATGCCTGGAATGTTTCAAGTCAGAATGTATACCACTCTTGTGTATCCATTTATTATGATAGTTGCTTGAATTGCTTAAAAATTTAGCTGTCAGACATTGTGAATCCATATTTATAAGATTTTATGTAAACATGTTTTTAATTCTCTTGAATATATGCGTAGACATGAAATGGCTTGTTTTTCTAATTATAGAAAGTCACACTCCCGTCAGCAGAATGTCAGAATACTTGGAGTTTTATGTTGGTTTGTTTTGCTTTATAACATTATCACCACAAAAACGCAATTTAGTATTTTCCCAAATTTTCATCTTAAGGATTTAATTCAGATAGAGATTAACTAATATTTGTTAAAGTAGACAACAATGTAGATACTTTACATATATTATCACATTTTATTCTCACATTTTATTAATTTGCAGTCCACCAGCAGTGTAAAAATGTTCCCTTCTCTCCATATCCACGCCAGCATCTGCAGCTTTGAGATTTTGTGATGTGGGTCTTTCTCACTGGAGTTAGATGATACCTCAGGGTGGTTTTGATTTGCATTTCTCTAATAATTAGGGATGAGGAGCATTTTTTCATGTGTTTGTTAGTCATTTGTCTGTCTTCTTCTTTTATTTTTATTTTTTTATTTTTTGGCCGGGGCTGGGTTTTTGAACCTGCCATGTCTGGCATATGGGGCCGGCACCCTACTCCTTTGAGCCACAGGTGACGTCCATTGTCTGTCTTCTTTAGAAAAGGTTCTATTCATCTCTTTTGCCCATTGATATAAGGCATTGTTGGCTGTTTTAATGTTTATTAATTTGAGTTCTCTGTAGATCCTAGTTATCAATCCTTTGTCGGATTCATACTCTAAAAATATATTTTTCTATTCCTATTCTGAGGTTGTTTTTTTTTTTATTTGTTGTGTCCTTTGCTGTGTAGATGCTTTTCACTTTACGTCTCATTTGTTAATTTTTGTTGTTGTAAAATCTTCCCACAGTTCAACATCATCAAGGGTTTTCCCCACACTTTCTTCTAAGGATTTTTTTTTTTTTTTTTATCATTTTGTGCCTTAGATTTAAGACTTTTGTTTACTTTGAGTCAATTTTTGTATGTGGTGAAAGGTGTGGGTGGAGTTTCAGACTTTTATACGTGATTATCCAATTTTGTCAGCACCATTTGTTAAATCGAGATTCTTTTTGCCATTTATGCTTTTGTTTGATTTATCAAAGATCAGACAGCAAGTAGAGACTGGTGTTATCTCTTGGCTTTCTATTATATGCCACATGTCTATGTCTTTATTTTTGTGCAATTATCATGATGTTTTGATTACTATGGACTTGTACTATAGCCTTAAGTCTGGTAGGGTGATGCCACAAGCTTTTTTTTTATACTAAGAATAACCTCAGCTAAAGATAGGTTTTTTCCTGGTTCCATACAAAACAAAGAACTATTTTTTCCATTTCTTTAAATTGTGATGTCGGTATTTTAATGGGGATTACATTGAGTCTGTAGATTGCTTTAGGTAGAATAGGCATTTTGACAATGTTGATTCTTCTCAGCCAAGAGCATGGTATGTTCTTACATTTGTTCATGTCTTCTACAATTTCTTTTCTTAGGGTTTCATAATTTTTTTATAGATGTCTTTCACCACTTTTTAAAGGTATATTCCATAGTATTTCATTTTCTTTGACAATACTATGAAGGAAATTGGGTCCTTGATTTGCTTCTCAACTTATGTGTTATTGCACATGCAAAAGCTACTGATTTGTAGACATTGATTTTATACCCTGAGACATTACTGAATTTCTTGATCAGTCTGAGGACTTTTGTGGTTGAGAGTCTTTTGGGGTTTCTAAGTATAATATTATATCATCATCAAAGAGTAAGAGTTTGACCATCTTTTCCCCCCATTCGTGTGCTTTATATCCTTCTTTTGCCTGATTCCATTGGCTAGAACTTCTACCACAATGTCGAATAATAGTGGCAATAGTGGGAATTGTTATCTGCTTCCAGTTCTAAGTGGTCTGTATAATGTTAGCTGTAAGTTTGTTATAGATTGATTCAATCAGCTTAAAAAACGTGCCACCTTTGACTATTTTCTTGAGTGTTCTTGTTAGAAAAGTATGCTAAATTTTGTCAACTGCTTTTTCTGCATCAAACGAGAGGATTACACCTAAATCATATTTTTGTTTCTGCTTCTTTTGATATGATCTATTACACTTATGGATTTGCATATGTTAAACCAGCCTTGCATCCCTTGGATGAAGCCTACTCGATCATGATTTACAACTTTTTTAATTAGTAGCTGCAATCTATTAGTTACGATTTTGTTGAGTATTTTTGCATTGATTTTCATTAGTGCAATAAGTTTGCAGTTCTCATTTTTCGTTGGGTCCTTTCCTGGTTTTGGAATCAAGGAAATGTTTGCTTCACAAAACATGTTGGTGAAGTTTCTTTTCTTCTCAATGTTTTAGAATAGGTTCTACAATATAGGTACAAGCTCATCTTTGAATGTGTGATAGAATTCTGAAGTGAAACTATCTGGTCCTGGCCTTTTTTGTTGGAAGCCTATTAATTGTTTTTGCAATCTCAGTGCTTGATAGTGGTCCATTCAAGAGATGTATTTCTTCCTGGTTAGGTCTAGGAAGGTGGTGTGATTCCAGGTTATTTGTTCAATTCTTCCACATTGTCAATTTTCTGAGCATAAAGTTTTTGGTAGCAGTGAGAAATAATCTCGTATATCTCTGTGGTATCAGTTGTAATTTCCCCCTTATCAGTTCTATTGAAGTTGTTAAAAATTTTACTTTTCAGCCAGGTGTTGTGGCAGGTGCCTGTAGTCCCGGCTACTTGGGAGGCTAGGCAAGGGAATTGCCTAAGTCCAGGAGTTGGAGGTTGCTGTGAGCCCTGTGATGCCACAGCACTCTACCTAGGGTGACAGCTTGAGGCTATGTCTCAAAAAAACAAAAACTCACCAATCTTAATTTTTCCACTTGAAATATCTGAAATATTTTAGAGTCATCCTTTCAGGTTGTTTGATCTAGTCCCACCTTACCTGCTCAGTGACAGTATACTGTCAATACTTCCTAAAAGACTACCTTGCCATTTGTACTTCTTTATTTAATTAGCATCTCAGAATTTTAAATTATAAAAACCAGTGCCCTAAATTACTTTCAACTGGAACAATAAATAAATTTTTACACCAAAGTTAAGAGGTGTGTATATGTTGATATATGTTAAGTCCAAATGGCTAATTTTAACAGGAATGAGTTCTTTAACACAAAGGAGTTAGTGAACAATGTTGATATTTCAATTATCAGTAGATTTTTGGAGAAGAAAAATGATATTTTGGATAGGAAAACTTCCTCTCAAATGGTATCTTTTAATTGGATATAAATACATTAGTAATAACACATTTGAAAAATTAGGCATTCATTATTGCATTTATTGTTTTAGAAGCATTTACATATATGATGTCAATCAACCCTCACAACACTCTTATGGAATAAGCTTTCCTAGTAGTCCCAATTTATTAATTAGAAAATTAAAGAATGGATAATTGCATCAGATCAGCCATACTGAAAGAATATCACACATAAATAAGTTACAAGTTCTGAGAATTCCTGGACCAAACAGCTGTAATGTTTCACCTTTCCCAGTGGAAAGGGTGTTAACTTTGTTGTGTTATTATACTCCACTGGAGACAACACAAATGTCTCCTAAAAAGTTTTAATTAAAAAAAACACTCCATATGTCCAGATCATATTGCTACCACAATTTCAGTAGATTATTTATACTATTGCTCTGTATCCACAAATTCCAGGTCTGTTAATGTCTTCCAAAGTGTTGAAGAGATGTAACATAGAGCAGTTCAATAGAATAAAAATTAGAGAATACATAGCAAAGAATACAGATAAGCTGGGCTCTTGAAACTCTAGCCTTTGCACTCTTAACTGCTTTGCCAAATGAGATATTCTGAGATTAGAAAATCCTTCATGAGCTTTACCATCACAGACATGTCAGTCTGGATTTGCTCTCTAAATAGCAATTCAATTGATCTGTGGCCATGACCCCAATCACTATGATCACTGCATTCAAAATTCTTCTCTAGGTACCTCTGAGCCATTGGTGAATTTGAATATTTAACCAATTTAATTTCCATAAACTCTTCTTAAGAAAGAAAGATAATGTAATGCATTTTCATGGAGTGACAGTCATTTCTTTTTTATTATTACATACAGGCAAAAAGAAAATCTTAAAATTTTCTAGATGATAATAAAGATAATTTATTCATAATAAATTTATTTTTACATTAAAATTATCCAGGTACATGGCTATAAATTTAAGGATTTATCATTGATAAATGTAAATAAACAATCAACAAATATACACTCCTAGAGTATCCTTAATGTCAACCTTAATAAAAATTTGTAGAACAGAATGAAAGAACTTTTGAGAAAGATAAAGAAAAATGTACCCATTAAGAGATAGTACAAACTCCCAGAAAGTTGCAACCTCTAGACTAAGATGTATATATTTTTCTATCTTGATTACCTATTTACTAATTCATTAAAATTTATTCATTGTTTTCCTATACTAGTGAACTACATATCCAATAATTAGGCCCTTAATTTAATTGCATAAACAAAAATGTGGATGTTGTAAATATCTGTAAAATTTGAAAAAGCTAAAACCTTTATTATTAAGCAATTTATCAGTTTGGAGATTTTGTTTTCCATTGTATAGTTTGTATAGATTAATTCAACAACCTAGACAAAATTTTAAAAAAAGCTTACAATGTTTATTAGCTTGGGGAAAAGAGAGCTTTTAATGGTAGTCCTTATTTTGCAGATTTATTAGTCATGATACTTAAATATATACACCTTTGGGCATTAAACTCATGAAAGTGATAGCTGTACTCTAAGTTATCCAGATAGACTAGTATCCAGTAAGACTAGTATTAATTCATTATTCAATATATAAATATTGTGTTCATTGAACTATACAAAATCATGAGATTATGAGACATGAACTTTATAAGCACATATACATTAAGAACACAGACATATTAAATAATGTCAAATGATTATCAGAATATAATAAGTATAAAATTGAAGTATAAATTGAGAATGGAATCAAGCATGTTAAAATTCCAAGTGTGTGATAAAATATTTCACAATGGAAAAGTTCCCTAACAAAAAAGTAAAAAGTACTTTCAGTAAAAAAAAAAAAAAAAAATAGTATAAGATGATTAAGTATTTTGTGATGAATTATTACTGATAGGTCAGTGAGAGAAGAAAATCCACTTTGGTTGTGTTGTGATTTAATATGGCTTGTCTCCTATTTAATCTGAAATAACATTTAGTGCCATTTGGAAGACAAAGCACATGAAAAAACTATTAAATACAGAAGTTCCTATAGCCAAATTAGAAAAAAAAAAAATGTAGACTCTAAAAGTTTTCTGCCTGTTTTGGATGTACCATAAAACAAACTGCATGTATTACAAAAATTTTCCTAAATGAAATTCTCCCAACGCATGTAGTAGGTCTTATGAAAAAAGGATTCAACGACCAAGTAAGAGTCTGATGTTCTGTGTTTCACAAAAATAAGCAATGTCAGGTGAAATGTCAGAGATATCAATTGTCAAACTCAGTACATAAAGAAATCAGGTATTTCATACTTAATAACCAAATAGATTTAGTTTTTTGAAAATCTCCTGACCCTTTTCCCTAGTGGCTATTCTAAGGAGAACAGAGTGGATGTTGACATTCCCACCAACAATGTACGAAGCTTCCCTTATCCACATCACAACAGCTTTGCTATACTAATGTACTTCACAATTCTCAAAAATAGCAATAATTATATGTCATTTCTCAATATTGTGAAAATAATTTTCTGTAAATAGTACTTTCTGAAATGTGAATATTGAACCCATCTGACAAGAGATTACTAATGAGAATACATAAGATGTTTAAACAACTTGAGAAGAAAAGAAATGAAATAATCCAATTAATAATTCAATTCACTTAATAATTATTAAAGAATTAAGAATTCAATTAATCTAAATAATCCAATTAATTGAAATAATTCAATTAATAATTCAGATATGCTAAATATCTGAATAGACTGTTTTTTTTTTAAATATATATATTTTCTTATTCTTCATTACATTATTTCCCCCCCTACCCCTCCGTGGTAAGACAGAATTGATTTACAAAAACGAATACAGAAAACACCAAAGCTCCTGGTAGAGGGAGAGATTTAATGTGGGGAGAGAGATGCTCTCTCCGTTCCTCTCCTGGTCTTTCCCCGTCTCCTCCTCTAGGCCTCTAGCCTCAGGGTATATATAGGTGTATGGGTTCCTTGGCCATGAAACAAATGAATACTGTCCCTTCCACCAGGGGCAAGGTGAATGAGTGTATCAATGAATGGACACAGTCCATCCATGGAATTCAGGCCTAGGAAATTCACAAGAAACTGACCTAGGCATAGGAAATGGGAGTTCCACATTTAGTCCCA
>CAUYRH010023464.1:0-12262 GCA_963574655.1 Perodicticus potto
AGAGGCCTAGAGGAGGAGCCGGGGAAAGACCGGGAGAGGAACGGAGAGAGCATCTCTCTCCCCACTTGAAATCTCTCCCTCTACCAGGAGCTTTGGTGTTTTCTGTATTCTTTTCTGTAAATCAATTCTGTCTTACCACGGAGGGGAGGGGGGGAAATAATGTAATGAAGAATAATAAAATACATATATTTAAAAAAAAATTTTTTTTTCAATTTCTTTTAAAAGTTATAAATATTCAGAATTAGTTAACACTGTGTGTGTGTGTGTGTGTGTGTGTGCGTTTTGCATTCTAAATTGATTAAGAAACCAGGGTTTTTTTTAGTAGTTCTGAAATGGAGCAGGAGATTTAGGGCATTTTATAGTTTAACTTTCTTGTTTTTTGATAATAGAAACTACAACAAATATCAAAATAAAGTAATCAAAGCAAAGCACAATTTCTATAGGCCTTTTCCCAGGTCTTCTGTATTTGTTGACCTTTGATTTCATTTTCCTACTAAAATCATTGTGACTGTAATTTGCGCTTAGTATCGAAACAATACAACTCTAGTGGTTTGTCTTTGATAGAGGTGTGTGTTCCAGCCTTCAAGTTTGTTTCATCTAGATCTTTGAATAGTAGCATAACATGTCTTGGCAAAATATATTTAGCAGTTCATCAAATTACTCATTAAGCAAACATTATCAGGGTGCATACTTGATACATTTTTATTACTTTAAACAAATTTTGTGAATTAACAGAATAAAACATTTTCTAAATTGGCTGTGGTACTTGATAAGCCTAAGAGGAATATCTATTCCATGTATTTGGGGCAAGTTATTAATGTATCATTCATGTCATGTTTTGAATTGTTAGGGTGAGAAAGTATTCCCTGTGTTCCAGGAAATTAGTACGTTGCCAATAAAAACCTTTAAGGATACAAAATATCTAGCCTAGAGCTTTTGTTAACTTTCTTCTTTTTTATAGATTCCACACCAAATCATCCATCACAAACAGCCCCAACCCAAAAGAAAACTCCCAGTTCTTCATCGCGACAAAAAGATAAAGTTAATAAAAGAAACGAACGTGGTGAAACTCCTTTACACATGGCAGCTATTAGAGGAGATGTGAAACAAGTTAAAGAATTAATAAGTTTAGGGGCAAATGTGAATGTGAAAGATTTTGCAGGTAAGACAAGTAATTTAAGACTAATATTCAAGAACTAAAATTTGAACAGATCCTAGTTAAAATTTAATCCACATTTCTTTATTCCTTGTGCTGAAGTGAAAGACTTCTAAAAGTATTAATACAAAACTTCTAAAGTGTGTATATAAAACCCAGATCTCTATTACAGTTTTGTGTAGTAATAACTCACAGTTTTGTATATTAAATATATTTTTGTTAACGTATTACATTGTAATTCTTTATCCAATTTAGGTTCTATTCTAGGTGAATTTGAGTTATATAATGTTTTCAAAGTAGTTATTAATTCATTCGTAATTCTGTTAAGAATATTTGTGAACTTGCAGGTGAGGACTGTGAGAGAGTGGTATTGTTATTTTTATTTTCATTAGTCAAGTAGCATGCCAGTACATTTTTACTGTAAAGAGTACTAACAGTAAAAGTATGCCAGGAACAATATAGAAATTCCCTCTAATTTCACATACGACGGTACCCTTTCCCCAGTTTCTTTCTCTTCCCCAGAAATGTTAACAATTAGAGGATATACTTTCACTGCATTTTCATCGTCCTATATATAAAATGAAGATATATTTAGATAACATGCTTTTCGGGTGGTACCTGTGGCTCAGTGAGTAGGGCGCTGGCCCCATATACTGGAGGTGGCAGGTTCAAACCCGGCCCCGGCCAAAAACGGCCAAAAAAGAAAGTTAGATAACATTCTTTACAAAAATGAAATTACTCACTTCTGTATTAGTCTGTAGTTCTGCAACCTTAGCTATTAATGTCTTATAGATGCTTCTCTTAAGTGTGTAAAAGGAGGCCTACTTTATTCATGTTTAATAGCCGCATAATATTTTGTAGTATAAATTTCTATAGGCAACATTGTAGTGAAAATCCACATAGAAACATCTTTGTATATAGAAAATGAAAACAGTCATAGAAGTGAAATAGCTAAATCAAAAGAGATATATATTTAAATTTTTGAAATAGTGGCCTATGGCCAACCAAAAAACCTGTATAAATTCACACTATCATTAATAGTATATGAAAGAGCCTTTTTCCTCATATCGTCACTAAAACTGGGTATTATCAACTTAATTATTAATCTGTAAAAAGAAAAATCTTAATTTTGGATTTTTATAATCAATAGTGACAGTAAACATTTTTCTTGTGTTGATTATAAATTTATGCGTATTTTGTGAATTGTCAAATCCACTACTTTGCCCGTTTTCTTTTGGTTTGGTACTGTTTTAACATGAGAACCCTTCTTCATTTAGACTAGGTTTTATTTCTCTGTCAGATATATAAAGATTTTCACTGTGGCTTATTTTGAACTCTTATTATAGTATTATACTGTGGTTTTATATAATCCTATCAATTGCTCTTTTCATGCATGGGTTTTTGTTTGATATTTAAGAAAGCTTTCTATTGTAGCACTATATTTTTATATTTCTACTTTACAAATTTTATTTTTACACGTAGCCCTATTATACTATCCCTGGAGTTTATATCTCTGTTTGGTGTGAGGAAGGAAAGGTGTGATAAATAAGACCTGCTTTAAAGAAAGATTAAGGGCTGGGCACAGTGTGGCTCATGCCTGAAATTACCTGCACTCTGGGAAGCCCATGTGGGTGGATCACTTGAACTCAGGAGTTTCTATTTCTTTCCTTTTTCTTTTCTTTTCCTTTTTTCTTTTTTTTTTCTTTTTTTTTTTTTTTTTTTTGAGACAGAGTCTCGCTGTGTTGCCCTGGGTAGAGTGCCGAGGCATCAGTAGCTCACAGCAACTTCAAAATCCTGGGCGTAAGCGATTCTCTTGCCTCAAGCCTCCCAAGTAGCTTGGGACTACAGACACCCGCAGTTCAGGTCATTTTTGTCTGTTGCACGCAGCCTTTTCAGGATTACCAAATAGACTTGATGAGCTGTCCCGTTGATACAGATTCATGATGAGCCCTCACTCTGGTATCAATGAAGTTTAGCAACATCATTTTGACTCTTTATTTGGACTGACAGAACATCTGTGGTTGTAGTGAATTGGCTGATTTCCACTTTGCACTTTGATCCTTTGTTTTAGGATTGTTATTGGTACACCCATGTTTCATCACCTGTGATAATGTGGCCAAAACATCATCTTGCCTCTCCAAAAGGTCTTGGCACACTTCGATTCTCCTTTGCTTTTGTTCATTGGTGAGCTCCTTCAGGACCATTTTCATATACCTCTTTCTCATACCATGATTTTTGGTTAAGATTTTCCTATTTCTCTGTCAATATTTAGTTGGTATCCCGTGCTTCTCATGGTCAGCTGATGATTTTGATCCACAATTCAACAGATTTTTGTAGTGTTTTCATCAATTTTTATTACTGGCCACCCTGACCTCTCTTCATCAATGATGCTATCTCTCCACTCAGAAAAATGCTTAATCCATTTGTACACTGCTCTTTTCTATGTGGCATTATCCCCATAAACTCAGACTAACATGTCCCTGATTTCTTTTCTGCTCTTGCCAAGTTTAATAAGAAATTTAATGTTTGTTCATTGCTCTAATTGAAGCTCTGACATTCTCACAGTGCACAAACATACAAAAGCAATAATGAACACCACTCATTGAGACACAGTCACAGCTGTGAGATGTTGATATATCAAGGTTATGAAACTTCACTGAGCTATTTAATACAGTACTGCCAACTGTAAGCCCACAGTTCCAGGTTCCCAAACTTAATTGTCAGGCCTCATATTTTCTTCTTTGTATTTTTTAATGTTTTCTAATATTTCTTTTGTGAACATGGTACCTTTTTATTATAAAAGTAATTGAAATGATAAATTTTTTAGTTAAAATAAGTATTAAATTCAGAAAATATTGTATGAACAGGACAAAGCCTGTTAAAACCTAAGGAGTTTGTTTCCTGAAAGACTAATCAAGCTTATTAGTATTTCACCTCCTTGTACCATTCTTTTTCATAGTTTAAATGATTATAAATTGTCAAATTTATATTTATTGGGTAAACTTTAGTAGTTAATACTTTTGTCACATAATTTATTCCAGTTTAAATACACTTGACCCTTGAACAACACAAGTTTGAACTGTGTGAATCCATTTATATGAAGAATTTATCTATAAAGTACTTGCTAACTCCTCCTGACCTTGACAGGACAAGGTGAACACCAGGGTCAGTCAGGAAGGCCTAGACGAGAGCTCCTTTCTAGATTGGTTCCATCGGTGCTTTGTTCCTGAAGTGAGAAAGTACCTTGGCAGCAAGGAACTGCCTTTTTTTTTTTTTGAGACAGAGTCTCAAGCTGTTGCCCTTGGTAGAGTGCTGTGGTATCACAGCTCACAGCAACCTCCAACTCCTGGGCTCAAGCGATTCTCCTGCCTTCACCTCCCAAGTAGCTGGGACTACAGGCACCTGCCACAAGGCCCAGCTAGTTTTTGGTTGCAGCCATCATTGTTGTTTGGCCTTAGCCACTTGAGGCACAGGCGCAGAGCCAAGGAATTGCCTTTTAAAGTTCTTTTAATATTAGACAACACCTGTGGCCACCCAGGGCCTCTTGTTTGTAACACCAAAAGCGTTAAAGTAGTCTACTTACCCCCAAATACAATGTGTCTAAGTCAGCCTCCAGAGCAGAGGATCATAAGGATCTTTAAGGCTCATTACACATGGTATTCCATGGAAAAGAAGAAAACACTCAGGCAGCACCTGTGGCTCAAAGGAGAAGGGCACTGGCCCCATATGCTGGAGGTGATGGGTTAAAACCCAACCCCGGCCAAAAACTGCAAAAAAAAAAAAAAAAGAAGAAGAAGAAGAAGAAGAAGAAGAAGAAAGCACTCAAAGGACAGTAGGAAACCCTGGAAGGATTATACCATTGAAAAAGATGATATTGTAATAGAAAAGGGTGTGAGAGGCCTGCATGATGGATAATTCTAGCACTTTAGGAGGCCAAGGCAGGATTGCTTGAGGCCAGAAGTTTGAGACAAACCTGAGCAAGAGTAAGACCCTATCTCTACAAAAAAATAGAAAATTAGCCAGATGTGGTAGTACACATATGTAATCCAGCTACTTGACTGGAGCCTGAGGCAGGAGGATCACTTGAGCACAGAAGTTTGAGGTTGCAGTGAGTTATGATAATGCCACTGTACTCTAGCCCACGTGGCAGAGCAAAAGCCTGTATCAAAAGAAAGAAAAAAAAAACCAGGCTCAGCGCCTATAGCTCAGTGGCTAGGATGTCAGCCACGTACACCAGAGCTGGTAGGTTCGAATCCACCCCAGGCCTGCCACACAACAATGACAACTACAACCAAAAGATAGCCGGGCATTGTGGCAGGCGCCTGTAGTTCCAACCACTGGGAGGCTGAGGCAAGAGAATCACTTAAGCCCAAGAGTTTGAGGTTGCTGTGAGCTGTGACACTAACAGCACTCTACCCAGGGCGACATAGTGAGACTCTGTCTCAAAAAAAAAAAACAACCCCAAACTTTGAAAGCCATCAAGTCCCAAACAGTAAATACCTGCTGAAGAAAACTGTATCTGAATGTTATATATGACTTTCACAGTATTTACCTCAGAACCAGTTAAGGAAATCATGAGATTATGGATATGGCAAAAAAGGTGGTGGGTGAAGGGTTTCAAGGTGCGGATTTTGAGGAAATTTAAAAGTTAATGGATATAACAGAAGTATTAACAGAAGATGACTTGACGAGTGCTTCTGAACCATTGCCAAGTGATGAGGAGGATTTAGAAGAACAGTGCCAGAAACAAGTTGACAGCCTGGCAGAAGGGTTTCAATTACTCAAAATTTTTTTGACTTTTTTTTTTTTTAATGACATGGACCTTCGTATTATACAGGCACTGGACTAAGGTAAATGGTGAAGGAGGGTTGGTTTCATACAGAAACATAAACATTTTTAGAGATTGGAAAAGCAAAAAAGTCAGAAATTACCACGTATTTTTTGTAAAGTTACACCAACTGTGCCTGTCTCACCACCTTTTTTTCTCACTCCTCCACCTCTTTCACCTCTGCTACTCCTGAGACAGCAAGACTAACCCCTCTTCTCTCCTCATCCTGCTGTGAAAATGTCAGGGATGAAAATCTGTGTGATGATCCATTTACACTTAATGAATAGTAAACACACTTTCTGTTTCTTAGGATTTTCTTGATAACATTCTTTATCTTTATTGTAAGAAATACAATATATAATACATATGAAATACAAGGTATGTTTTAATCAACTGTTACTGGTTAAGCTTCTAGTCAGCAGTTGGCTATTAGTAAAGCACTGGGGGAGTCAAAGTTACATGTGGATTTTCAGCTGCATGAGGGTTGGTGCTCCTAACCCTCATGTTTTTCAAGTGTCAACTATAACAGTATCTTGAACAGTCTTTCAACAAAGTTAATGTTTTTCTTAGATATTTATTTTCAGTGGCTGCTGCTTTACTCATTTTTCCTTTTATATCATGTGAAATTTAGAATTCACGTGTCACACATAGCTATGTACATGAAGAGCATGTAGCTTGAATTAGTGAAAGTGAATCATATGTCAAATTAATATTCTAACTTCAGGTTGGACACCACTGCATGAAGCTTGTAATGTTGGATATTACGATGTTGCTAAGATACTTATAGCTGCTGGAGCAGATGTTAACACACAAGGGTTAGATGATGACACTCCACTCCATGATTCTGCCAGTAGTGGGCACAGAGATGTAAGTATGAGAGAAAAAAACAGTAATTCACATTTTTAAAATACAAATTCAGCCCATAGTAATTTTGTTCATTTTTTAGTTACGTGATCTGTGTCATAATTTCATTAATTGCCTAACTCATTTATATTTTTCCTAGTCAGATTTAGCCTTTTCATGAATTAATCTACTTAATTTGCTAATTGATAAAATATTTTGGCAAAATTTTCATTTCAAGGTATTCCATTATTAGAGATACTGGTTAAAGGGTACTGTACGTACAATACAAATTTTAATGTCATGTTCCCTGTCTTTTAAAAGGCATTTTACTTCGAGACAAAAATGGAATTTGAAGTGAAAAATAGAAGTTCAGTTTTAACCTGGCCAGTTTACTAGGGTGTGATCTTCTCTGAATCTCCATTTCATCTTTAAATTAGATAATAAATAATACCTGTCAAAAGGGGATATTTTAAAGGAAAAAAAGACATTCTGCATATAAGCACATATTGAAATCTAAAATGTTACACCAATGTCAGAGGTAAAAGATCAAAAAGCTGCCTTTCTATTTCTGTATTTCAAATATACCAAAATATTTTTGAACTAAAATTTCGATAAAAATGCTTATTTTTCCATGTTTGTAAATAAAATGTTTTTATTTCGAGGGAAGAAAAATGTAATCTATAGCTATTAATTTTCTTAAGTTGGTCCTTGCTTATCTTTGGACTGTCCTTTCAGCTTCGTGGGCAATCTATACAATCCTGTGTGATAGCAGGTGCCATGTCATTGTTTACTGATGCTCTTGTCTAGTGTCATGTTTCCTGCACTAGACTGCAAAAACCAGGCATACAGGCGTTTTGTGTTTTACTATGTTATTGACTCTGGAAGTGCTTGTCACATAAGAAATGCTCAATAAATTTAGCATTACTGTATGTGTTAGTAGATGGAAAGATAGGTGGATGGATGAATGGCTGGCTGAGATGAATGTTAAAATGTTTAATCCAGGCTCGGCACCTGTGACTCAAGCAGCTAAGGCGCCAGCCACGTACACCTGACCTGGCGGGTTCGAATCCAGTCCAGGTCCGCCAAACAACAATGACGGCTGCAACCAAAAAATGGCTGGGTGTTGTGGCGGGCGCCTGTAGTCCCAGCTACTTGGGAGGCGGAGGCAGGAGACTCACTTGAGCCCAGGAATTGGAGGTTGCTGTGAGCTGTGATGCCACAGCACTCTATTCAGGGTGACAGCTTGAGGCTCTGTCTCAAAAAAAAATTAAAAAAATAAAAAAATCTTAATCCAAAAGGCCTACCGGCATAGGGTCCATTGCCTGTTTGTCTTAGTTTATCAGAAACTGATTTATTTTCTGGCTATGATACTTTAAATACTGTACCTTTTACCCCCCCCTTTTTAAAGCATTATTATCGATTATTTACCAAAAATGAGTCGTTTTCCTGTAAGTGTGATATATAAAGTTTTCCTGATTTTTCAGTATAATTTTAAGAATTATGCTTGTGACTAAGACATGGTTTGTATGAGTACAAGTTTCTAAATATGCATATAATTGCAAAATATTTCCAGAAGCCGACTTTTGAACTCATGCCTTTATAAGGACTCAAGTCTGTTTCCAATCTCTTTCCAGAGGGAGACTGGATGCTGTTTTCAAAGGGCCTTTCCTTTCCTCCTCCTAGCATGCCTAGGATAGTAGGAGTCACAATTCACGAGTTTTGAGAGCTATTTTCTCCTTGTTCTTTTACATGTGCCTAAGGAAGAGGGAAATGAGAGCTACCAGAAATTCATTTCTCTACATGTATGTCTGTTGTATGTATTACATGGGTCACTACAAGAGTTTTGAGACTGTTTTGTGGTCCTTATTTCACTTCCAAGGAGCATTGTTGACGGCATCTTTTCTGATTCATCTGTGTAAGTTTCAACTTGCTTGGATAACTGATATTGCTGGAGGAGCTTCATTTGTTTGTGTCCATGTGAATTTTACCTTTCTTAATTTTTATTTCATCTCAAAACTTTTGTAATGACCCATGTAAGAGCATCTGCCAGGATTTTTTGTCTTAGTAATAGTCATGATAACTTTATCCATAAAGTGTTTCTGAGATAGAAGAAGCAGAAAGATAACAAATTTATCAGCTCTAAGTTGTTTATACATTAAGAAGGGATCAACATAGCTCATTAAGAACCAAATTTATGATCCACCATTTCCACATGCATAGTAGTAATTCATCATACATAGGTTTATAGTAGCCTTATTCCTAATTCTATTTCAGATATCTTTTTGTCTTCTTATTTTACCTAGTTTTATTTATTGCCTATTAAATTTTAAGTTTCCTTAAATCTTTTTTAGAATAATTGTTTGCATATGTAGATGATCTGTAAAATGGTATATATTTTTTGCTAACATGTTTGAATCAACTGTACCTGACTTATCGTAGGCACTTAATATTAATTGATGACTTCCTGATGAGTCTAGAAAGCTATTAGCAATATCAAGATCCTCCATTTTGTTTCTCATTCTAAGGCTCTAGTCTAATGGAATAAGCCCCCAAATTTGAAAGTTCAACTCGTAAAGATGTTCAGTGTAGTATTATTTATAATGACTTAAAGTTTTTTTTGCTGTGGTTACTTCTCAAACCCCCTAAAATGACAGTAAGAGGAAATTTTAAAGGACATACACCCACAAGGACAAGAAACAAAAAAAAAATGAAAACCAATGTTTTAGAAGGTGGAATTTAAAGGAATGAGCAGTTACTAATGTAGAACAGGATTTAGCAAACTTTTTCCATCAAAATATTTACTATTCCAAATAGTAAATATTTTAGTCTTTTCAAGAGGTGCTGCCACTTCCACCTTTGCCTCCCTTTTTCTTCTTCCTGTCTATTCTCTGTTCCTTCTGCTTTGGCAGTCCTTTAAAAATGTAGAAACGTTTCTTAGTTGGCAGGCCACGTTTGGCCCATGGGGCATAATTTGCCTACCTCTGATTTAGAAGAAACAAAATTCTAGAAAAGCTAAAGTTCAGGAATTGATGGCACCACTTATTAATACTTCTGGAAGTACTTGTTAAAATAGGCCTGGAAGCTATGTAGTGACTCACACCTGTGATCCTGGGACTTTGGTAGGCCAAGTCTAGAGGATTTTTTGAGACCAAGAGTTCAAGACTAGCCTGGGTGACATGGCAAAATCCCATTTCTACAAAAAAATTTTAAAAAGTCAGGAGTGGTGGCACATGCCTATAGTCCCAGCCACACAGGAGGCTGCAGTAGGAGGATCCCTTGAATCTAAGAATTAGAGGCTGCAGTGAGCTATGATCTCAGCACTGCACTCACTCCAGCATGGGCAACAGAGCAAGACCCTGTCTCAAAAAAAAATCAAATAGGTCTGAAAATTGGGTATTGGATCAGTTTTTTCAGCCCTCATACTCTCTTCCAGAGCCCACACAGCCCAATAATTATACCTTTCCTTCCCTGGCAGATGACTGGAATGTGAAGATAAGTGTTAGGGACAGTTGTTTTTCATCTGCAGACTTGGAAAGCTAGTTCATCTTTTAAAGTTATAAGCCTATCTTATTTGATAAAAATTCATAGACAAGGGAATAAAATACTAACAGTTGAAATCATGGGTACCATTATTTTGCTGTGCATAATGTTTACTTTTACCTGAATTTTTGAGAGAAATGAGGATATGCCTTATACATGGGTAGTACTAATTCCATATCTTTTTAAAATTATAGTCTATGACCTCAGGTAACCCCAGACTATAATTATTTTATTCATGCTGTGTAACAATATCCATATGCAAAATAACAACTCCAGAATACAGTAATCTCGCCCACTATAGGATACTCCCCTCTCCAGTGCCCCCTCAACAGGCAGGCCCCACAGCTGCAGGTGCCTCCAAGCTACCCTTCTAATCATGCTGGACACCACCTCCACAACCTTCTTTTAAGCGGGCATGCTGACAAAGGCAACACAGTGGTTAGCGTTGGGTCCTCGGCAAAAGGAGGCCAAGAATGGCTGTGCAGTGGCTCCTCATTCCCAGGGACCCAGGAGGCAGGGGAGAGCAGTCCAGATGATCTGAGTGCCCAACCTCTTTAACTGTCTTCTGGTCCACCCTCATCCCCACATCTTCTCATTTCCTATTCCTACCATGTCTGTCAGTGGGACTGTAGCCACGGCTGCTCCTGAGAGAACCCTGGCAGGCTTCTTTCCTTGGAAGCTGGTGTGAGGAGCCAAGGTCCAGCCCTGCCTGTCCTGTGTTCCTAACACTAGATCCCTGCACTCTTGTGCTGCTTCGTCTCTCACACAGCTGGCCCCATTCGGAGGCCCCTGTGAACCACACTGAGGAGAAAGATCCTGAGCTTGGATCTGGGAGACCTGGGTTCTGAGACCCAGTTCTACTAGAGCCTGCTGTTGTGACCTTGGGGCTAAGTCCCCCTGAAGTTTCTGCCTGCAAGGGTACCTGGCAGCAAAGCACAAAAGCTTAGGGGTACTTGAGCCCATAGACTCTGACTTGGCTGAACCCCCAAGGTATTTGAGTTGATACAATTTCCCAAACTTGCCAGTAGAAGAACCATCTAGGATGCTTGTTAATGGACTAGACATTCAGGTCTTTCTCTTGGAGAGTTGATTCAGTATATTTGAGTGTAGTTTGGAGTTTCATTTTAACCAGTCCCCCAGCTGATTTTTAGGGTTTGCAAGGTTGGGAAAGGCTAATGTCATTGTAATGCTATTGAATGCTTATGGTCTGGTGTCTCAAGGAGGTCATGATCTAGTCACTAAGCAGAAATGTAAATGCAGAGTGCACCTCTGGGGTATCATCAGGGAAGGCTTCCTCCTTAGCGCAGCGTCCCCAGGGCCTCAGAATGGAGGCCAGCTGGACAAGAGATGAGGCAGCCCAGAAAGGGCAAGGATCTCCTCTCAGCAGCCCAGAGCAGGCAGGGTCAGTCCTGGTCCCTCACACCAGCTTCCCAGGAAATAAGCTGGCCAAGGTTCTCAGCAGAGAGGCTGTGCCCATGTTCCCAGTGGTGCACATGGGTGGGAGGAGGAAATGAGAGGATGTGGAGATGAGGGTGAGCCGGGAGGGGAAAGTTGGGAAGGTCAGGTATTCAGGTCATCTGGACCACTCTCACCTGCACTTGGGCTCACTCCTGGCTTCTCTGCGGTAACCAGCTCCACTAATAAATGGCTTGCACTCTTGCGAGAGAATGAGGTGACACTGCATGGCTACTTTCACCTTCCTTTAAAAATTTAAAACTATGGCTCGGCGCCTGTGGTTCAACGGGCTAAGGCGCCAGCGATGTACACCTGAGCTGGCGGGTTCGAATCCAGCCTGAGCCCGCCAAACAACAATGACGGCTGCAACCAAAAAATGGCCAGGTGTTGTGGCGGGCGCCTGTAGTCCCAGCTACTTGGGAGGTGGAGGCAAGAGACTC
>CAUYRH010023467.1:0-10069 GCA_963574655.1 Perodicticus potto
CTGTAGCCCCAACTGCTTGGGAGGCTGAGGCAAGAAGATTGCTTGAGCCCAAGAGTTGGAGGTTGCTGTGAGCTAAGACACCATAGCACTCTACCAAGGGTAACCAAGACTGTCTCAAAAAAATAAAAAATGGTAAAACAAATTGACGAACACAAATGTAAGTGTGTTCTTTCCTTCTTAAAGAAAGACCAGGACAGTGCCTATGGCTCAGTGAGTAGGGCGCCAGCCCCATATACCAAGGGTGGTGGGTTCAAACCCGTCCCCGGCCAAATTGCAACAAAAAAAAAAGCCGGGTGTTAATGGCGGGCGCCTGTAGTCCCAGCCACTCAGGAGGCTGAGGCAAGAAAATCGCCTAAGCCCAGGAGTTGGAGGTTGCTGTGAGCTGTGACACCATGGCACTCTACTGACGGTGACAAAGTGAGACTCTGTCCCTAAAAGAAAAAAAGAAAGAAAGACTAAATATATTTGGGTCTATTCTGAAACATAAAGCATGTTATGGGGAAACATGTTTCTAAAAATCATAAAATGATTTCCATCTATAAAATATTGGTACGTGATAATTTAAAATTTCTTATTTCCTAGGGTTTCATTAGCAATTAAGGTTATGGGCTCAGTGCCTGTAACACAGTGGTTACAGTGCCAGCCACATACACTGAGGGTGGGGGGTTCGAACCCTGCCTGGGCCAGTTAAACAACTGCAACAAAAAAAAAGCCGGGTGTTTTGGCAGGCACCTATAGTCCCAGCTACTTAGGAGGCTGAGGCAGGAGAATCACTGGAGCCCAAGAGTTGGTGCTGTCAGCTGTGATGTAACAGCACTCTACCCAGGGTGACAAAGTGAGACTCTGTCTCAAAAAGAAAAAAAAAAAAAAAGAAATTATAGGTATGAAGATGTATGTTTGGGAATAAAGAAGAAAGAGAGGCTCGGCGCCTGTAGCTCAAGTGGCTAAAGCCCCAGCCACATACTGCAGAGCTGGCGGGTTCAAATCCAGCCTGAGCTGCCAAACAACAATGACAACTAAAACTAAAAAATAGCTGGGCATTGTGGTGGGACCTGTAGTCCTAGCTACTTGGGAGGCTGAGGCAAGAGAATTGCTTGAGCCCAAGAGTTGGAGGTTGCTGTGAGCTGTGATGCCATAGCGCTCTACCCAGGGTGACAGCTTGAGACTCTGTCTCAAAAAAAAAGAAGAAAGAGAATAATTTTACACAAGACAGAACTGTGTGGTAATTTTTTGCCCTAAAGTGAAAAGTCTGGTTATTTGGGGGAGGAGGAAGTATAAGACAAAGCAGAAGGTGTGCATGAAAGGTCCGTGGTAGTTTTGAAAAGTTTGTGAAGATTGAATTTATGAAAGTAATTTTTGCATGTAGTCAAGTTGGCTGTAATTAGAAGGGAATTATTTATAAAGAGAGCACCTGATATTTAACATACACCGACAAAAAACATGGACTGATACAGAACTGAAATTTGTTCTCCTATGTTAGAACAACAAGGTTTTTTTGAAGCAGAATTGCAAGAGGTTTTAATTTTAACTTATGAAATCTGTTTCTTTAACAGTCATATTCTAAACAGTAGATTCTTCCTGTTTCACACTTACTGTTTCTATCACATTTCTTTCTAAGATCTATTTAATTTCCCTAGTTTCATGTCAGCAACAGTGTTTTCTTGGGGGGCCAAGACGACAGACTAGAGGCAGCCTGCACAACACTGCTCTCACAGAGAGCATCAAAAGTGGCAAACAGATTGGCACCTTTGGATCTACTGTCTGAGCGACAGCACACAGAGAGGACGTGTGAGTGAAGTGAAGAAATAGAAATTCCGAACAGAACAATAATGAGTAGCCAGATTCAAACAGTAATAAAAGATCTCCCAAGAAAAAAGCTCTGAACCGGGAAGATTCACAGCTGAATTCTACCAGACCTACAAAGAAGAATTGGCACCTATTCTATTGACATTGTTCTTAAATATCAAGAAGGAGGGAATCCTTCCTAACTCATTCTGTGGGGCCAATATCACCCTGATACCAAAGCCAGGAATGGCTGTGAAAACAAGAAAAAAAACTGTAGACCAATATTCCGTATAAACATAGGTGCAAAAAGCCTCAGCAAAATACTAACAAACTAAATTCAACATTGCATAAAAAAGTAATCCACTGTGGTCAAGTGAAATTCGTCCCAGGGATTGGGATGAATTCAAATCAATAAATGTGATTCACCACATAAACAAAATTAAAAACAAAGACCATGCAATTATTGAACTAGATGCAGAAATAGCATTTGATAAACTATAGCACCACCTCATGATAAAAACCCTCAACAAACTAGGCTTAGAAGGAACAAACCTCAAAATAATAAAAGCCACATATGACAAGCCCATGGCCACCCTATGGGAAAAGATACCCTATTCAATAGATGGTGCTGGAAAAACTGGATAACCACATGCAGAAGAATGAAACTGGAATCCTATCTCTCACCATATACAAAGATTAACCCAACACGGATTGAAGACTTAAATGTAAGACCTGAAACCATAAAAAACTCTAGAAGAAAATATAGGAAAAACACTTCTAGACATTGGCTTAGGCGAAGAATTTACGAGTAATTCACAAAAGCTAAAACAGCAACAACAAAAATAAACTAATGGGGCTTGATTAACTAAAACGTTTCTGCACAGCAAAGGAAGTAATCAATAGAATAAATAGACAACCTACAGAACGGGGGAAAATATTCACAAACTACATATCTAACAAAGGGCTAATATCCCAAATCTACGAACAACTTAAATCAACAAGGAAAAACAAATAACTCATTAAAAAGCAGACAAAAGGCATAAACAGTTTTTTTTTTTTCAAAAGAAGAAAGACAAATGGCCAACAAACATGGAAAAAGGCCCAACATCATTAATTGTGAGGGAAATGCAAATTGAAACCACAGTGAGATACCACCTTACCCCTGTCAGAAACACCATTATTAAAAGTTAGAAAACAATAGATGTTGGTGCTGTTGTAGTGAGAAGAGCACACTTAACACTGTGGGTGGGAATGTAAACTTGTATAGCTGCCACAGAAAGCAGTATGGAGATTCCTCAAAGAAGTAAAAGTAGACTTCCCATTTGATCCAGCAATCTCATTAATGGGTAACTGCCCTGATGCCACGGCACTCTACTGCGGGTGACAAAGTGAGACTCTGTCTCAAAAAAAAAAAAAAAAGTCGTTTTACACAAAAGACACCATACCTGGATGTTTATTGCAGCACAGTTTGCAACAGCAAAAATATGGAATCAACTTGTGCATATTAACTGATAAGCCAATAAAGAAAATGTGTATGCACACTCGTACACACACACTCCCCATGGAATACCACTCAGTCATAAAAAGGAATAAAATAACATCTTTTGCAGAGAAATGGAGCCTGGGCATGCCGTGAACAGAGGTTCTCATGCTTGTGTGACAAGAACTATCACAAAAGACTGCAAAGACCACAAACTTGCACAATGGCCATCACAGCCACACATGGGCACACACACGCACACACACACCGCTCCTGTAAGGACATCTGCTCAGCAGTTGCCTGTCCAGCCTTAAATTGACATCACTCTTGTTATTGATCCTCGTAGCCAAGGACAATTCCCTCAAACCAACTGTGTAATCCTCCTTACTTTTCCTTTTAAAAACCTCAGTCTTCCTTTATCTCCTTCAATACACACATAGTTTACTTTGGCACTTGTACTCCCATCGCAATGCCTATTCCTGAGTAGATGTCATTTTCTTTGAGAGACTCTCTCTGTTTGTTGTTTAAGTTGCCAAATATCTTAAATATTTAGCAAATGGAGGCTATCAGGTAAGAACCATCTCCACTTTTCTTCCATCAATTCCAGCAGAGCAGTGTCCATCTGTATTCATGTCCTATTCCTTCCTCTCTGTCATGAGGGAGTGTTCCCAATCTTACCCAAGGCCAACCTATCACTTGTGAATTAAATTCTACTCCAAGGACTCCCCTGTAATGATGACTTCACTCTCCTGAATCACTTTCTTTTTTCCTACAGGATTATTAGCATAGACAAATAAGCCTGCCTTAATATTGCACATCTTTAGGAAGTTTCTCTTGATCCCATCACCCTTCAATTCCTGCTCAATTTTTCTGCTCCCCTTTCCCAGAAAAATGACTCAACACAATCGTGTGTGTTCACCGGATCCATGTCCCCACCCCCAATTCCAATCCTGCTTTCATTTTACCTGATCCTTACAAGCAGCCTTCAGCAAGCTCATTGATGACCCATATTTCATTGATATTTTGCCAAAGCCAAAGGCCAATTCTCTCTCCTCTTGACTTGACCAATTTTGCGGTCTTACATGTGCAGCCCTGACATGTTTGGACTCTGCTCCTCCTTATGTGGTAAGGTCCCCTAAGTTCTAGGCTGATGTAGGATTATGAGCCGATAGATATTTGGCAGGACTCCCGTGAATTGTCCTAGATTCTGCCTCACTTCTCAGCACAGATCTGGCCACCACAGCTAGAGACGTGGGATGGCATGTGCTGTGAGGGAGTGGTATGTGAGACCAGGGAACCAGAGGAGGAAGGCAGAGGCTGGGGTCTCCGCAGAGACAGTGACGTGCATGACATATGTAGACAACCAGTGCACTTTAGTGTAGAACGTGGAATGGTCCTTTGAGGCCAGGGGAAGGCATTGGAAATGGGCTGGGCAGACGGGGAAAAGTTGTGTCCGTGAAGATTCGTGCCCTGATAGGCCTAGGTACACCTCGACTCACACTATTACGCTAAGTTTGGACATTTAGTTTCAGTTTTTTACCATCTTAAGGAATTTTGTGATGAACGGTGAGTTTACAACAGGTCTTGGCCATTGATGCTAATGTGTATTGAATGTTTGCTTTGTTCCTGGCATTTTTGAGTGTCCTTTCTCATCTAATAATCACAACAGCCCTAGGAACAGGCACTCTCATTACCCACTTATAAGATCTCACCTCTCGGTGAGGTTCAGTGACTGACTTAGGGTCCCACAGTTAGTAAATAGGAAAACCACAGTTTAAACCCAGTTTAAATTCCAGAGCACTAGTTATTACAAAATGTCATTTTATTGCTAGGAGTCTCTTTCATTTTCACACAATAACTCAGGTCCCCCAGAGACTAGAAACCACAACAGCTTCATCTCCACTGTCCTCCCACTGACTTGGGTACTATTCCCCAAATAGGGGTAGGAGGGCAGAGGGCCACTTGGAGGTCACCAGGGAGGGGAGTGTCCAGAGGATAAGTCTGTATGGGGTCTCCCCCCAGGGCAAAGGTACTCCATGGGACCTGAATGGGGTGGGGGTGCAAACCTCAGGCTGGGACAAGCTTCTGGTTCTAGGGCAAGGCCCAGAGTTGGGCTTCCCCTCTGGGTCCCAGAAGAGGGGTTACACTGACTAGCCAAGGCTGTAACTCTCCCCAACCACGGAGGCAGGGAGTCAGATGAATGGTGGGTGGAGGTCCTGCCAGGGATGAGAAGGAGAGTAATGAATAGGAAGGGAACCACTCTGTCCTAAGCAACCCAATGTGGGAATCCAGGACTGTTGAGGCAAGGGTTTCGGCTGTCTTGGCTGTCTTGATTAGGGTGATTAGACACAGCAACTGTGTGGAGATGGAAGGCAGGCAGAGAGGTCTCCACAATAACTTGCCTCTCAGCTTCATAAAGAGCCAACATGATGGCTCAGGGCAACTGGGGCATTGCTGGAGCCCTGGTGCGGCTGGGCATGTGAAGGTGTAATAATAGTAACCAATTACTGAGGTTATCGCTCAACAGTGGAGTGCTTGACTGCACATTATGAACATATCTGATTCAGGGCATCCCATGTTTAATATTAGAGAGATTTTGGTGCAAGGACAAAGTGTTAGACAGCAATTTCCTAAACAGTAGTGTCCAGAAATGAGCAGGAGGAATTTTTTATTAGTTGTTGACACAGATATCCTGGGACAAGTTCTTACTGGGACAGGTAGAGATTGGTCATTAGAAAAGGAAGGGAGGCAGGTGCTGGAGCTCATGTCATGTCTATAATCCTTGAACTCTGGGAGGCTGAGATGAGAAGAGCACTTGAGCTCAGGAGTTTAAGACCATCCTAAGCAAGAGCAAGACCTCATCTCTACTGAAAACAGAAAAATTAGCTGGGCGTTGTGGCAGGCCGGTAGTCCCAGCTAATTGGGAGGCTAAGGCAGGAGGACCCATTGGGCCCAGGAGTTTGAGGTTGCTGTGAGCTAGGCTAAGGCCACAGCACTATACCCATCGCAACAGAGTGAGACCCTGTCTCAAAACAAAAAAACAAAGAAAGAAAGAGAAATCACTAGTGAACATGTAGACCTAAGAGGGGATCTGAATGCTCTGTTGATGACATTTTGGGAGTCCCTAGGCCAAGGTTTTGTTCACACATTTGGATTGTCTAGAATCTTTATCTATGGACAGTTCCACTCCTAGGAACAGCCAAGGAAGCCAAGAGCAAAGTGCCCGGCCATGACATCTGTATTGAGTAGGAGGGTGGCAGGATGGTGGCGGAGGGCCAGAAAGAGCTGGCCAATAGGGGGAAGAGGAGGGAGCCAGTGGGAGGCGGAGGAGGTGGAGGTGGAAGGGAAGGATTTGTGATTATGGGGTGGGGGTGGGGAGTTCAGAGTTCATGATTTTTGGAGGTGGGGCAGTTTCTAGAGATGATTGGGTCCCAGGAGTGTCCTCTGGTCACAGTGGAGCTGAGTTGAAGGCCCTGAGGAGCTAGGAGTTGGGAGGCTCATCAACACCGATGCAGAAGTCACCAAGCCCAGCCAGAGGCTCAGGGCTGGGGAGGGTGTACCCTGGAAGCAGCTCAGTGGCAGCCGAGAGCCTGGGCTGTGGGCTGTGAGGGTTCCAGGTGCTCCACATCCTCACTAGCACACGCTATGGTTGGTCTTTCTAGTTATGTTCTAATGTAATTTAGTGGTATCTCATTGTGCTTTTAATTTGTATTTCTCTATTTACTACTGATGTTGACTGTATTTTTATGTGCTTATTGCCATCACATGTCTGGTGAAGTGTCTTTTCAGATCTTTTGTCCATTTTTTCATTTGGGTTGTTTGTTTTCTCCTGATTAAGTCTGGAGAATTCTTTATATATTATAGGTTCAAGTCCTGTGTCAGATACATGGTTTGCAAATATTTTCCCCTTGTCTGTAACTTGTCTTTTCATTTTTTTTTTTTTTGAGACATAGTCTCACTGTCACCCTCAGTAGAGTGCGTGCCATCACAGCTCACAGCAACCTCAAATTCTTAGGCTTAAGCGATTCTCTTGCCTCAGCCTCCCAAGTAGCTGGGACTACGGGCAACTGCCACAATGCCCAGCTACTTTTTTGTTGCAGTTGTCATTGTTGTTTAGCTGGCCCAGGCCGAGTTTCAACCTGCCAACCTTGGTGCATGTGGCCCGCATAGTAACCACTGTGCTACCAGCGCTGAGCAGTCTTTTCATTCCTGAACAGTATCTTTCAAAAGCAAATGTTCTCAATTTTGATGGAGTCCAAGTTATCAATTGAGCTTTTGGTGTCATAGCTAAGACGTTTTTGCTTAACTCAAAGTCACACCAAAGGACTCAAAGTCCTTAACTTTAGAAAGAGCACAGTACCAATTCTCTCTCTGTGTTGGAAATACAACATAACAAAGCATTGATATTTGCTATGTAAAATCAAAAAGACTTCTGTTTTATGAGGTGATGATGTAAAAATTGCCAGTTTTTCCTCAACATAGAACAGTAGTGATAGCAGTGAGGTTGTACCTTGTAACAAATGGGTGGAGGAGCCTGGGGCCCTGCTCTCCCTTCCCGCTGCCGCTGTGGCCCCTGTTCCTCTAGAAGCCACTTGTTAATGAGAACCCCCATCTCTTGCTAGCCTGAGTAATTTAAAATTTCGGCTGTGCTTTCTTAGGGTTTATTTAGGCAACCGACACAAATTAAAAACAGACATGCAGCGCTGTCTCTTCCCCACAGCTGTCCCGGTGTCCCAGGCCTCACAGTGCTTTCTCTCTGTGCCTTCCTTTATGTCCCAGCTTCCAAGGGGCCGAGGGGATGGGTGACCTGCTCTTCCCTGGGCTGATTGGCTCCTGCCACGTCCTGTCCCACACCTCGTGGCACACACAGCAGCTACTGCCGTTTCCTAGCAACGCTGCTCTGACGCGTCTTCACCCAGTGACGTGGGCGGACAGAGAGGACAGGGGGACACCGACTGCAGGTGAGGGGAGTGACAGGTGTCATCGGACGCGCAGCCCAGGAACCAGGTGCAGCCTCTGAATCCGCTGACCCGGCTGAAAATGCCACCTCCTTGGGTCAATGAGGGACGCGTCGCTCAGGGCTGGTATGTTGAAGTGGCCTTGAGAAAGGAAGCAAGGACAGGAGGCTCAGGTCACTTCCGAGCTGGGCGAGCCTGATAAACCCTCCCCGGGTGCCAGGACCCTCTTCAGTGGGGACAAACGTCGCTGCTTCCCCGAAGTCCGCGAGTCTGCGAGAGTTGCACCAGGGGGAGCCCACCGGCCAGGGGATGGGTGGGCCGGGCGCTGGGGAGGCCGAGAGGGGAGGCGACCCCGGTGCCGCTCCGCTCAGGGGCCTCTCCTGGCTCTGCCAGAGGCAGGCGAGAGGACAGCGCCCTGCCTCCGCCTCCTGACTCCCTAAATATACTGGTTCATGAGTTTGTGTCCTGTTTGGACAAGGTCAATGTTTTATTTGTTTCTGTGTCTTCAACAGGAATGACAGGGGTTGGCACTTAACAAGCTTCTTGAGTGTTCATTGAGTGAATAAGGAATGCATGAAATAATTAGCACCCTCTTTGAGGCTGAGGAGGTACTCCCTGGGCTGAGAGTGAGGTTCGCTAAAGGCCCAGAAAGGAAAGCTCTCATCTCCCTGTGGATATGGGAAACATTAGAGTCAAATGTCCTTCCCAAGTGTGAAGGCTGGTGCCCTTACCACAGTCCCAGAAATGGGAGTCTGGGGAGTGGGAAACTAGTCAAGGGAGAGAGGGAAGGAGAGGAGGGAAGCCTACAGAAGAGAAGGCTTGCCGGGTTTCTGGAACATACAGAAAAAACTGGGTTGTAAATATGCAGATGACCTGGGTGGAGTGTCATGGATGAAAATGTGCTAATGACAAGGTATGTACAGGTGGGGGTATAGCTCAGGGGTAGAGCATTTGACTGCAGATCAAGAGGTCCCTGGTTCAAATCCAGGTGCCCCCTGCCTCCTTAGTTTTTTAATCACTGAAACAGATACTGGGATTTCTGCTCCTTCTTGCCACATGTGTCCATTAAATTAATGTGCTTTGTCTTGTGATAGAATTTGGAGTCTGGATCACGTTAAGTTCCAAGAATTCTCCCCTGACCATCATCCGCATGATTAGCTACCAGGGTTACCAGGGTCATGTTTTATTGAAGAGCATGACCAAGTTAGCTCAGCTCAGCCCCGCCTCTGGGACTCTTTCCTTCATGGCCTGTGTGTGGCCATCTCTTTCTCTATCTTAAAGTTCCATTTCCTCAGCTTCTCTAATCTCCCGAAAGAAGGTACAGGCTATCACCTTCTTCTTGCTGCTCCCTCTGTGAAGTTTGGAGAGAATGTATATATCTTCCTTCCTCCCAGGTATAACTGCAATGACTTGAAAACGATGTCACAAACCTTCTTTTTCTTCTCCCTGGGAATTTCACAGAGGTCCTTCCTCTGCCACAGACTCTGGCCACTTCATCATCCCTTCTTCCCTCTTCTCGCCTGCCACTTCTTTCTTACCCTAGGTTTGCCTTTCTCCTTGGTGAGAATGCCTAATAGTTGACACTACTTTATATTATAATTTTTAAAAATTCAGATAAAGGGTGGCGCCTGTGGCTCAAAGGAGTAGGGAGCAGGCCCCATATGCCGGAGGTGGTGGGTTCAAACCCAGCCCCGGCCAAAAACTGCAAAAAAAAAAAAAAAAAAAAAAAAAAAAATTCAGATAAAATATTTAAGATACTTAATGTCTTAAGTATTTTGCAGAGGCCCTGTCAGAATGATTGTTATTAAAAAGTTGAAAACAAGGCTGAGGTGGGTGGATTGCCCTG